>JADLZK010004287.1:0-41458 GCA_015847255.1 Hyparrhenia diplandra | reverse complement strand
TTTTCTATGGTGAGACATTTGATTCCACAACCGAAAAACTCTAGCTCTCGATTCTATAGCGGATTGGAAACTTCTCATTGTTTTTCGAGTTCGGCTGAAATCAGCGCCCGCAGTCCCTAATGCCACATCCAAAAACATATATTAACGGTTGGGGACGCAATGTAATTGATCCTACCATCATCTAACCTATCACCTAACTTCCTATGTACGTTCATTGCCATTCCCCTTCTTGTTTTGATGCGTAGTTCGACATAGAGATTTTTCGATGCAATTCTTAGATTTCACTCTAAACAAGTGCTACTTTGAAGCCTGTGACAAGTGATTCTTAGAAAAACTCTCTAATGGTCCACTTCTTCAAATTTAGGTTTTCTATGGTGAGGCATTTGATTCCACAACCGTGAAAAAAACTCTAGCTCGATTCTATAGCGGATTGGAAACTTCTCTTTGTTTGGAGTTCGCGCTGAAATCAGCGCCCGCCCCTCCCCTAATGCCACATCCAAAACATATATTAACGGTTGGGGAACGCAATGTAATTGATCCTACCATCATCTAACCTATCCACCCTAACTTCCTATGTACCTTCGTCTTGTTCCCCTTCTTGTTTTGATGCGTAGTTCGACATAGAGATTTTCGATGCAATTCTTAGATTTCACTCTAAACAAGTGCTACTTTGAAGCCTATGACAAGTGATTCTTAGAAAAACTCTCTAATGGTCCACTTCTTCAAATTTAGGTTTTCTAGGGTGAGGCATTTGATTCCACAACCCTCAAAAAACTCTAGCTTCGATTCTATAGCGGATTGGAAACTTCTCTTTGTTTGGAGTTCGCTTTGAAATCAGCGCCGTGATCCCTAATGCCACATCCGAAAACATATATTAACGGTTGGGGAACGCAATGTAATTGATCCTACCATCATCTAACCTATCCACCCTAACTTCCTATGTACCTTTCGTGCCATTCCCCTTCTTGTTTTGATGCGTTAGTTCGACATAGAGATTTTCGATGCAATTCTTAGATTTCACTCTAAACAAGTGCTACTTTGAAGCCTATGACAAGTGATTCTTAGAAAAACTCTCTAATGGTCCACTTCTTCAAATTTAGGTTTCTAGGGTGAGGCATTTGATTCCACAACCGTGAAAAACTCTAGCTCGATTCTATAGCGGATTTGAAACTTCTCTTTTGTTTGAGTTCCTGAAATCAGCGCCAGCGATCCCTAATGCCACATCGAAAAACATATATTAACGGTTGGGGAACGCAATGTAATTGATCCTACCATCATCTAACCTATCCACCCCTAACTTCCTATGTACCTTTCGTGCCATTCCCCTTCTTGTTTTGATCGTAGTTCGACATAGAGATTTTCAATGCAATTCCGATTTCACTCTAAACAAGTGCTACTTTTGAAGCCTATGACAAGTGATTCTTAGAAAAACTCTCTAATGGTCCACTTCTTCAAATTTAGGTTTTCTAGGGTGAGGCATTTGATTCCACAAACCGCGAAAAACTCTAGCTTCGATTCTATAGCGGATTGAAACTTCTCTTTTGTTTGGAGTTCGCTTACTTGAAATCAGCGCCAGCCGATCCCTAATGCCACATCCGGAAAACATATATTAACGGTTGGGGAACGCAATGTAATTGATCCTACCATCATCTAACCTATCCACCCTAACTTCCTATGTACTTTTCATGCCGTTCCCTTCTTGTTTCGTGTCGTAGTTCGACATAGAGATTTTCGATGCAATTCCAGAGATTTCACTCTAAACAAGTGCTACTTTGAAGCCTATGACAAGTGATTCTTAGAAAAAACTCTCTAATGGTCCACTTCTTCAAATTTAGGTTTTCTAGGGTGAGGCATTTTTGATTCCACAACCGCGAAAAACTCTAGCTTCGATTCTATAGCGGATTGGAAACTTCTCTTTGTTTGAAGTTCGCTGAAATCAGCGCCGGCGATCCCTAATGCCACATCCAGAAACATATATTAACGGTTGGGGAACGCAATGTAATTGATCCTAGCATCATCTAACCTATCCACCCTAACTTCCTATGTACCTTTCGTGCCGTTCCCCTTCTGGTTTCAGTACGTAGTTAGACATAGAGATTTTCAATGCAATTCCGAGATTTCACTCTAAACAAGTGCTACTTTGAAGCCTATGACAAGTGATTCTTAGAAAAACTCTCTAATGGTCCACTTCTTCAAATTTAGGTTTTCTAGGGTGAGGCATTTGATTCCACAACCGTGAAAAACTCTAGCTCGATTCTATAGCGGATTGAAAGTTCTCTTTGTTTGGAGTTCGCGCTGAAATCAGCTCCAGCGATCCCTAATGCCACATCCGAAAATATATATTAACGGTTGGGGAACGCAATGTAATTGATCCTACCATCATCTAACCTATCCACCCTAACTTCCTATGTACCTTTCATGCCGTTCCCCTTCTTGTTTGATGCGTAGTTCGACATAGAGATTTTCGATGCAATTCTGAGATTTCACTCTAAACAAGTGCTACTTTGAAGCCTATGACAAGTGATTCTTAGAAAAACTCTCTAATGGTCCACTTCTTCAAATTTAGGTTTTCTAGGGTGAGGCATTTGATTCCACAACCGCGAAAAACTCTAGCTTCGATTCTATAGCGGATTGGAAAGTTCTCTTTGTTTGGAGTTCGCGCTGAAATCAGCGCCATTCCCTAATGCCACATCCGGAAACATATATTAACGGTTGGGGAACGCAATGTAATTGATCCTACCATCATCTAACCTATCCACCTAACTTCCTATGTACCTTTCGTGCCGTTCCCCTTCTTGTTTGATGCGTAGTTCGACATAGAGATTTTCAATGCAATTCCGAGATTTCACTCTAAACAAGTGCTACTTTGAAGCCAATGACAAGTGATTCTTAGAAAAACTCTCTAATGGTCCACTTCTTCAAATTTAGGTTTTCTAGGGTGAGGCATTTGATTCCACAACCGTGAAAAACTCTAGCTCGATTCTATAGCGGATTGGAAAGTTCTCTTTGTTTGGAGTTCAGCGCTGAAATCAGCGCCCGGCAGTCCCCTAATGCCACATCCGAAACATATATTAACGGTTGGGGAACGCAATGTAATTGATCCTACCATCATCTAACCTATCCACCCTAACTTCCTATGTACCTTTCATGCCATTCCCCTTCTTGTTTCGATGCGTAGTTCAAACATAGAGATTTTCGATGCAATTCGAGATTTCACTCTAAACAAGTGCTACTTTGAAGCCTATGACAAGTGATTCTTAGAAAAACTCTCTAATGGTCCACTTCTTCAAATTTAGGTTTTCTAGGGTGAGGCATTTAATTCCACAACCGTGAAAAACTCTAGCTCGATTCTATAGCGGATTGGAAAGTTCTCTTTGTTTGGAGTTCGGCGCTGAAATCAGCGCCCGGCATCCCTAATGCCACATCCAGGAAACATATATTAACGGTTGGGGAATGCAATGTAATTGATCCTACCATCATCTAACCTATCCACCCTAACTTCCTATGTACCTTTCGTGCCATTCCCTTCTTGTTTCGTAGGTAGTTCGACATAGAGATTTTCAATGCAATTCGAGATTTCACTCTAAACAAACAAGTGCTACTTTGAAGCCTATGACAAGTGATTCTTAGAAAAACTCTCTAATGGTCCACTTCTTCAAATTTAGGTTTTCTATGGTGAGACATTTGATTCCACAACCGTGAAAAACTCTAGCTCGATTCTATAGCGGATTGGAAACTTCTCTTTGTTTTTCGAGTTCGCTGAAATCAGCGCCGGCGGATCCCTAATGCCACATCCAAAACATATATTAACGGTTGGGGAACGCAATGTAATTGATCCTACCATCATCTAACCTATCCACCCTAACTTCCTATGTACCTTTCATTGTTTTGATGCGTAGTTCGACATAGAGATTTTCAATGCAATTCTTAGATTTCACTCTAAACAAGTGCTACTTTGAAGCCTATGACAAGTGATTCTTAGAAAAACTCTCTAATGGTCCACTTCTTCAAATTTAGGTTTTCTAGGGTGAGGCATTTGATTCCACAACCGCGAAAAACTCTAGCTTCGATTCTATAGCGGATTGAAACTTCTCTTTGTTTGGAGTTCAAGGCTGAAATCAGCGCCAGCCGTCCCTAATGCCACATCCATAAACATATATTAACGGTTGGGGAACGCAATGTAATTGATCCTACCATCATCTAACCTATCCACCCTAACTTCCTATGTACCTTTCATGCCGTTCCCTTCTTGTTTCGGTGCGTAGTTCGACATAGAGATTTTCAATGCAATTCTTAGATTTCACTCTAAACAAGTGCTACTTTGAAGCCAATGACAACTGATTCTTAGAAAAACTCTCTAATGGTCCACTTCTTCAAATTTAGGTTTTCTAGGGTGAGGCATTTGATTCCACAACCGCGAAAAACTCTAGCTCGATTCTATAGCGGGATTGGAAAGTTCTCTTTGTTTGGAGTTCGCGCTGAAATCAGCTCCCGGCCGATCCCTAATGCCACATCCGAAACATATATTAACGGTTGGGGAACGCAATGTAATTGATCCTACCATCATCTAACCTATCCACCCTAACTTCCTATGTACCTTTCATGCCGTTCCCCTTCTTGTTTTTCGATACGTAGTTCGACATAGAGATTTTCAATGCAATTCTGAGATTTCACTCTAAACAAGTGCTACTTTGAGGCCTATGACAAGTGATTCTTAGAAAAACTCTCTAATGGTCCACTTCTTCAAATTTAGGTTTTCTAGGGTGAGGCATTTAATTCCACAACCGCGAAAAACTCTAGCTCGATTCTATAGCGGATTGGAAAGTTCTCTTTGTTTGGAGTTCGCTGAAATCAGCGCCCGGCGTCCCCTAATGCCACATCCGAAACATATATTAACGGTTGGGGAACGCAATGTAATTGATCCTACCATCATCTAACCTATCCACCCTAACTTCCTATGTACCTTTCGTGCCATTCCCCTTCTTGTTTCAGTGATAGTTTCGACATAGAGATTTTCAATGCAATTCTGAGATTTCACTCTAAACAAGTGCTACTTTGAAGCCTATGACAACTGATTCTTAGAAAAACTCTCTAATGGTCCACTTCTTCAAATTTAGGTTTTCTATGGTGAGGCATTTGATTCCACAACCGCGAAAAAACTCTAGCTCGATTCTATAGCGGATTGGAAACTTCTCTTTGTTTGGAGTTCGTGCTGAAATCAGCGCCCGCCAGTCCCTAATGCCACATCCGTAAACATATATTAACGGTTGGGGAACGCAATGTAATTGATCCTACCATCATCTAACCTATCCACCCTAACTTCCTATGTACCTTGTTGCCCCCCTTCTTGTTTCGGTACGTAGTTCGACATAGAGATTTTCGATGCAATTCCGAGATTTCACTCTAAACAAGTGCTACTTTGAAGCCTATGACAAGTGATTCTTAGAAAAACTCTCTAATGGTCCACTTCTTCAAATTTAGGTTTTCTAGGGTGAGGCATTTGATTCCACAACCGCGAAAAACTCTAGCTCGATTCTATAGCGGATTGGAAACTTCTCTTTATTTGGAGTTCGCGCTGAAATCAGCGCCGGCCAGTCCCTAATGCCACATCCAAAACATATATTAACGGTTGGGGAACGCAATGTAATTGATCCTACCATCATCTAACCTATCCACCCTAACTTCCTATGTACCTTTCATGCCGTTCCCCTTCTTGTTTCGGTACGTAGTTCGACATAGAGATTTTCGATGCAATTCTTAGATTTCACTCTAAACAAGTGCTACTTTGAAGCCAATGACAAGTGATTCTTAGAAAAACTCTCTAATGGTCCACTTCTTCAAATTTAGGTTTTCTAGGGTGAGGCATTTGATTCCACAACCGTGAAAAACTCTAGCTCGATTCTATAGCGGATTGGAAACTTCTCTTTGTTTGGAGTTCGCGCTGAAATCAGCGCCCGGCCAGTCCCTAATGCCGCATCCAGAAACATATATTAACGGTTGGGGAACGCAATGTAATTGATCCTACCATCATCTAACCTATCCACCCTAACTTCCTATGTACCTTTCATGCCGTTCCCCTTCTTGTTTCGGTACGTAGTTCGACATAGAGATTTTCGATGCAATTATGAGATTTCACTCTAAACAAGTGCTACTTTGAGGCGTGTGACAAGTGATTCTTAGAAAAACTCTCTAATGGTCCACTTCTTCAAATTTAGGTTTTCTAGGGTGAGGCATTTGATTCCACAACCGCGAAAAACTCTAGCTCGATTCTATAGCGGATTGGAAAGTTCTCTTTGTTTGGAGTTCGGCTAAAATCAGCGCCCGGCGATCCCTAATGCCACATCCGAAAACATATATTAACGGTTGGGGCACGCAATGTAATTGATCCTACCATCATCCTCCCTAACTTCCTATGTACCGTTCGTGCCATTCCCCTTCTTGTTTCGGTAGGTAGTTCGACATAGAGATTTTCAATGCAATTCGAAGATTTCACAATAAACAGTGCTACTTTGAAGCCTATGACAACTGATTCTTAGAATAACTCTCTAATGGTCCACTTCTTCAAATTTAGGTTTTCTATGGTGAGACATTTGATTCCACAACCGCGAAAAACTCTAGCTCGATTCTATAGCGGATTGGAAACTTCTCTTTGTTTCGAGTTCGCGCTGAAATCAGCGCCCGGCCCTTCCCTAATGCCACATCCGAAACATATATTAACGGTTGGGGAACGCAATGTAATTGATCCTACCATCATCTAACCTATCCACCCTAACTTCCTATGTACCTTTCATGCCGTTCCCCTTCTTGTTTCGGTACGTAGTTCGACATAGAGATTTTCGATGCAATTCTTAGATTTCACTCTAAACAAGTGCTACTTTGAGGCCTGTGACAAGTGATTCTTAGAAAAACTCTCTAATGGTCCACTTCTTCAAATTTAGGTTTTCTAGGGTGAGGCATTTAATTCCACAACCGCGAAAAACTCTAGCTCGATTCTATAGCGGATTGAAACTTCTCTTTGTTTGGAGTTCGCTGAAATCAGCGCCCGGCGATCCCTAATGCCACATCCAAAAACATATATTAACGGTTGGGGAACGCAATGTAATTGATCCTAGCATCATCTAACCTATCCACCCTAACTTCCTATGTACCTTTCGTGCCGTTCCCCTTCTTGTTTCGGTACGTAGTTCGACATAGAGATTTTCAATGCAATTCCGAGATTTCACTCTAAACAAGTGCTACTTTGAAGCCAATGACAACTGATTCTTAGAAAAACTCTCTAATGGTCCACTTCTTCAAATTTAGGTTTTCTAGGGTGAGGCATTTGATTCCACAACCGTGAAAAAGTCTAGCTCGATTCTATAGCGGATTGGAAAGTTCTCTTTGTTTGGAGTTCGCGCTGAAATCAAGCGCCAGCAGTCCTAATGCCACATCCGTAAACATATATTAACGGTTGGGGAACGCAATGTAATTGATCCTACCATCATCTAACCTATCCACCCTAACTTCCTATGTACCTTTCGTGCCGTTCCCCTTCTTGTTTCGGTACGTAGTTCGACATAGAGATTTTCGATGCAATTCTGAGATTTCACTCTAAACAAGTGCTACTTTGAGGCCTGTGACAAGTGATTCTTAGAAAAACTCTCTAATGGTCCACTTCTTCAAATTTAGGTTTTCTAGGGTGAGGCATTTAATTCCACAACCGCGAAAAACTCTAGCTCGATTCTATAGCGGATTGGAAACTTCTCTTTGTTTGGAGTTCGCTGAAAATCAGCGCCCGGCAGTCCCTAATGCCACATCCAAAACATATATTAACGGTTGGGGAATGCAATGTAATTGATCCTACCATCATCTAACCTATCCACCCTAACTTCCTATGTACCTTTCGTGCCATTTCCCCTTCTTGTTTCGGTGCGTAGTTCGACATAGAGATTTTCAATGCAATTCTGAGATTTCACTCTAAACAAGTGCTACTTTGAAGCCTATGACAACTGATTCTTAGAAAAACTCTCTAATGGTCCACTTCTTCAAATTTAGGTTTTCTATGGTGAGGCATTTGATTCCACAACCGCGAAAAAAAGTCTAGCTCGATTCTATAGCGGATTGGAAACTTCTCTTTGTTTGGAGTTCGTGCTGAAATCAGCGCCGGCATCCCCTAATGCCACATCCAAAACATATATTAACGGTTGGGGAACGCAATGTAATTGATCCTACCATCATCTAACCTATCCACCCTAACTTCCTATGTACCTTTCATGTCGTTCCCCTTCTTGTTTCGGTACGTAGTTCGACATAGAGATTTTCGATGCAATTCTTAGATTTCACTCTAAACAAGTGCTACTTTGAGGCCTGTGACAAGTGATTCTTAGAAAAACTCTCTAATGGTCCACTTCTTCAAATTTAGGTTTTCTAGGGTGAGGCATTTGATTCCACAACCGCGAAAAACTCTAGCTCGATTCTATAGCGGATTGGAAACTTCTCTTTGTTTCGAGTTCGCGCTGAAATCAGCGCCCGCTATCCCTAATGCCACATCCAAAACATATATTAACGGTTGGGGAACGCAATGTAATTGATCCTAGCATCATCTAACCTATCCACCCTAACTTCCTATGTACCTTTCGTGCCGTTCCCCTTCTTGTTTTTGTACGTAGTTCGACATAGAGATTTTCAATGCAATTCCGAGATTTCACTCTAAACAAGTGCTACTTTGAAGCCAATGACAACTGATTCTTAGAAAAACTCTCTAATGGTCCACTTCTTCAAATTTAGGTTTTCTAGGGTGAGGCATTTGATTCCACAACCGTGAAAAACTCTAGCTCGATTCTATAGCGGATTGGAAAGTTCTCTTTGTTTGGAGTTCGCGCTGAAATCAGCGCCAGCAGTCCCTAATGCCACATCCAGAAACATATATTAACGGTTGGGGAACGCAATGTAATTGATCCTACCATCATCTAACCTATCCACCCTAACTTCCTATGTACCTTTCATGCCGTTCCCCTTCTTGTTTCGGTACGTAGTTCGACATAGAGATTTTCGATGCAATTCTGAGATTTCACTCTAAACAAGTGCTACTTTGAGGCCTGTGACAAGTGATTCTTAGAAAAACTCTCTAATGGTCCACTTCTTCAAATTTAGGTTTTCTAGGGTGAGGCATTTGATTCCACAACCGCGAAAAACTCTAGCTCGATTCTATAGCGGATTGGAAACTTCTCTTTGTTTGGAGTTCGCTGAAATCAGCGCCCGGCCGATCCCCTAATGCCACATCCAGAAACATATATTAACGGTTGGGGAACGCAATGTAATTGATCCTAGCATCATCTAACCTATCCACCCTAACTTCCTATGTACCGTTCGTGCCATTCCCCTTCTTGTTTCGGTAGGTAGTTCGACATAGAGATTTTCGATGCAATTCCGAGATTTCACTCTAAACAAGTGCTACTTTGAAGCCTATGACAAGTGATTCTTAGAAAAACTCTCTAATGGTCCACTTCTTCAAATTTAGGTTTTCTAGGGTGAGGCATTTGATTCCACAAGCGTGAAAAACTCTAGCTCGATTCTATAGCGGATTGGAAACTTCTCTTTGTTTGGAGTTCGTGCTGGAAATCAGCGCCCGCCGATCCCTAATGCCACATCCGAAAACATATATTAACGGTTGGGGAACGCATGTAATTGATCCTACCATCATCTAACCTATCCACCCTAACTTCCTATGTACCTTTCATGCCATTCCCTTCTTGTTTTTTTACGCGTAGTTCGACATAGAGATTTTCGATGCAATTCTTAGATTTCACTCTAAACAAGTGCTACTTTGAAGCCTATGACAAGTGATTCTTAGAAAAACTCTCTAATGGTCCACTTCTTCAAATTTAGGTTTTCTATGGTGAGACATTTGATTCCACAACCGTGAAAAACTCTAGCTCGATTCTATAGTGGATTGGAAAGTTCTCTTTGTTTGAGTTCGCTGAAATCAGCGCCCGGCCATCCCCTAATGCCACATCCAAAAACATATATTAACGGTTGGGGAACGCAATGTAATTGATCCTTCCATCATCTAACCTATCCACCCTAACTTCTTATGTATCTTTCATGCCGTTACCCTTCTTGTTTCGATACGTAGTTCGACATAGAGATTTTCGATGCAATTCTGAGATTTCACTCTAAACAAGTGCTACTTTGAAGCCTATGACAAGTGATTCTTAGAAAAACTCTCTAATGGTCCACTTCTTCAAATTTAGGTTTTCTTGGGTGAGGCATTTGATTCCACAACCGTGAAAAACTCTAGCTCGATTCTATAGCGGATTGGAAACTTCTCTTTGTTTCGAGTTCACACTGAAATCAGCGCCAGCCCCCCTAATGCCACATCCGAAAACATATATTAACGGTTGGGGAACGCAATGTAATTGATCCTACCATCATCTAACCTATCCACCCTAACTTCCTATGTACCTTTCGTGCCGTTCCCCTTCTTGTTTTGATGCGTAGTTCGACATAGAGATTTTCAATGCAATTCCGAGATTTCACTCTAAACAAGTGCTACTTTGAAGCCTATGACAAGTGATTCTTAGAAAAACTCTCTAATGGTCCACTTCTTCAAATTTAGGTTCTCTAGGGTGAGGCATTTGATTCCACAACCGCGAAAAACTCTAGCTCGATTCTATTGCGGATTGGAAACTTCTCTTTGTTTTTCGAGTTCGCGCTGAAATCAGCGCCCGGCCGATCCCTAATGCCACATCCGAAAACATATATTAACGGTTGGGGAACGCAATGTAATTGATCCTAGCATCATCTAACCTATCCACCCTAACTTCCTATGTACCTTTCGTGCCGTTCCCCTTCTTGTTTTGATGCGTAGTTCGACATAGAGATTTTCAATGCAATTCGAGATTTCACTCTAAACAAGTGCTACTTTGAAGCCAATGACAAGTGATTCTTAGAAAAACTCTCTAATGGTCCACTTCTTCAAATTTAGGTTTTCTAGGGTGAGGCATTTGATTCCACAACCGTGAAAAAAGTCTAGCTCGATTCTATAGCGGATTGGAAAGTTCTCTTTGTTTGGAGTTCGCGCTGAAATCAGCGCCCGGCAGATCCCTAATGCCACATCCGAAAACATATATTAACGGTTGGGGAACGCAATGTAATTGATCCTACCATCATCTAACCTATCCACCCTAACTTCCTATGTACCTTTCGTGCCGTTCCCCTTCTTGTTTCGGTACGTAGTTCGACATAGAGATTTTCGATGCAATTATGAGATTTCACTCTAAACAAGTGCTACTTTGAGGCCTGTGACAAGTGATTCTTAGAAAAACTCTCTAATGGTCCACTTCTTCAAATTTAGGTTTTCTAGGGTGAGGCATTTAATTCCACAACCGCGAAAAACTCTAGCTCGATTCTATAGCGGATTGGAAAGTTCTCTTTGTTTGGAGTTCGCTGAAATCAGCGCCCGGCCAGAGTCCCTAATGCCACATCCAGAAACATATATTAACGGTTGGGGAACGCAATGTAATTGATCCTAGCATCATCTAACCTATCCACCCTAACTTCCTATGTACCGTTCGTGCCATTCCCCTTCTTGTTTCGGTAGGTAGTTCGACATAGAGATTTTCAATGCAATTCGAGATTTCACTCTAAACAAGTGCTACTTTGAAGCCTATGACAACTGATTCTTAGAATAACTCTCTAATGGTCCACTTCTTCAAATTTAGGTTTTCTATGGTGAGACATTTGATTCCACAACCGCGAAAAACTCTAGCTCGATTCTATAGCGGATTGGAAACTTCTCTTTGTTTCGAGTTCGTGCTGAAATCAGCGCCAGCAGTCCCTAATGCCACATCCAGAAACATATATTAACGGTTGGGGAACGCAATGTAATTGATCCTACCTTTGTACCTTTCGTGCTGTTCCCCTTCTTGTTTCGGTACGTAGTTCGACATAGAGATTTTCGATGCAATTCCGAGATTTCACTCTAAACAAGTGCTACTTTGAAGCCTATGACAAGTGATTCTTAGAAAAACTCTCTAATGGTCCACTTCTTCAAATTTAGGTTTTCTAGGGTGAGGCATTTGATTCCACAACCGCGAAAAACTCTAGCTCGATTCTATAGCGGATTGGAAACTTCTCTTTGTTTCGGAGTTCGCGCTGAAATCAGCGCCAGCAGTCCCTAATGCCACATCCAGAAACATATATTAACGGTTGGGGAACGCAATGTAATTGATCCTAGCATCATCTAACCTATCCACCCTAACTTCCTATGTACCTTTCGTGCCGTTCCCCTTCTTGTTTCGGTACGTAGTTCGACATAGAGATTTTCAATGCAATTCCGAGATTTCACTCTAAACAAGTGCTACTTTGAAGCCAATGACAACTGATTCTTAGAAAAACTCTCTAATGGTCCACTTCTTCAAATTTAGGTTTTCTAGGGTGAGGCATTTGATTCCACAACCGTGAAAAAGTCTAGCTCGATTCTATAGCCGGATCGGAAAGTTCTCTTTGTTTGGAGTTCGCGCTGAAATCAGCTCCAGCAGTCCCTAATGCCACATCCAGAAACATATATTAACGGTTGGGGAACGCAATGTAATTGATCCTACCATCATCTAACCTATCCACCCTAACTTCCTATGTACCTTTCATGCCGTTCCCCTTCTTGTTTCGGTACGTAGTTCGACATAGAGATTTTCGATGCAATTATGAGATTTCACTCTAAACAGGTGCTACTTTGAGGCCTATGACAAGTGATTCTTAGAAAAACTCTCTAATGGTCCACTTCTTCAAATTTAGGTTTTCTAGGGTGAGGCATTTAATTCCACAACCGCGAAAAACTCTAGCTCGATTCTATAGCGGATTGGAAAGTTCTCTTTGTTTGGAGTTCGCGCTAAAATCAGCGCCAGCAGTCCCTAATGCCACATCCAGAAACATATATTAACGGTTGGGGAATGCAATGTAATTGATCCTACCATCATCCACCCTAACTTCCTATGTACTGTTCGTGCCATTCCCCTTCTTGTTTCGGTAGGTAGTTCGACATAGAGATTCTCAATGCAATTCTGAGATTTCACTCTAAACAGTGCTACTTTGAAGCCTATGACAACTGATTCTTAGAATAACTCTCTAATGGTCCACTTCTTCAAATTTAGGTTTTCTATGGTGAGACATTTGATTCCACAACCGCGAAAAACTCTAGCTCGATTCTATAGCGGATTGGAAACTTCTCTTTGTTTCGAGTTCGTGCTGAAATCAGCGCCAGCAGTCCCTAATGCCACATCCAGAAACATATATTAACGGTTGGGGAACGCAATGTAATTGATCCTACCATCATTGTATCCTTTCCTATGCTGTTCCCTTCTTGTTTCGGTACGTAGTTCGACATAGAGATTTTCGATGCAATTCCGAGATTTCACTCTAAACAAGTGCTACTTTGAAGCCTATGACAAGTGATTCTTAGAAAAACTCTCTAATGGTCCACTTCTTCAAATTTAGGTTCTCTAGGGTGAGGCATTTGATTCCACAACCGCGAAAAACTCTAGCTCGATTCTATTGCGGAGTGGAAACTTCTCTTTATTTCGAGTTCGCGCTGAAATCAGCGCCAGCAGTCCCTAATGCCACATCCATAAACATATATTAACGGTTGGGGAACGCAATGTAATTGATCCTAGCATCATCTAACCTATCCACCCTAACTTCCTATGTACCTTTCGTGCCGTTCCCCTTCTTGTTTCGGTACGTAGTTCGACATAGAGATTTTCAATGCAATTCCGAGATTTCACTCTAAACAAGTGCTACTTTGAAGCCAATGACAACTGATTCTTAGAAAAACTCTCTAATGGTCCACTTCTTCAAATTTAGGTTTTCTAGGGTGAGGCATTTGATTCCACAACCGTGAAAAAGTCTAGCTCGATTCTATAGCCGGATCGGAAAGTTCTCTTTGTTTGGAGTTCGCGCTGAAATCAGCTCCAGCAGTCCCTAATGCCACATCCAGAAACATATATTAACGGTTGGGGAACGCAATGTAATTGATCCTACCATCATCTAACCTATCCACCCTAACTTCCTATGTACCTTTCATGCCGTTCCCCTTCTTGTTTCGGTACGTAGTTCGACATAGAGATTTTCGATGCAATTATGAGATTTCACTCTAAACAAGTGCTACTTTGAGGCCTGTGACAAGTGATTCTTAGAAAAACTCTCTAATGGTCCACTTCTTCAAATTTAGGTTTTCTAGGGTGAGGCATTTAATTCCACAACCGCGAAAAACTCTAGCTCGATTCTATAGCGGATTGGAAAGTTCTCTTTGTTTGGAGTTCGCTAAAATCAGCGCCCGGCGATCCCTAATGCCACATCCAGAAACATATATTAACGGTTGGGGCACGCAATGTAATTGATCCTACCATCATCCTCCCTAACTTCCTATGTACCGTTCGTGCCATTCCCCTTCTTGTTTCGGTAGGTAGTTCGACATAGAGATTTTCAAAGCAATTCCGAGATTTCACAATAAACAGTGCTACTTTGAAGCCTATGACAACTGATTCTTAGAATAACTCTCTAATGGTCCACTTCTTCAAATTTAGGTTTTCTATGGTGAGACATTTGATTCCACAACCGGGAAAAACTCTAGCTCGATTCTATAGCGGATTGGAAACTTCTCTTTGTTTCGAGTTCAAGCTGAAATCAGCGCCGCCGATCCCTAATGCCACATCCAAAAACATATATTAACGGTTGGGGAACGCAATGTAATTGATCCTACCATCATCTAACCTATCCACCCTAACTTCCTATGTACCGTTCGTGCCATTCCCCTTCTTGTTTCGGTACGTAGTTCGACATAGAGATTTTCGATGCAATTCCGAGATTTCACTCTAAACAAGTGCTACTTTGAAGCCTATGACAAGTGATTCTTA
Source organism: Hyparrhenia diplandra (assembly GCA_015847255.1). Classification (NCBI taxonomy): domain Eukaryota; kingdom Viridiplantae; phylum Streptophyta; class Magnoliopsida; order Poales; family Poaceae; genus Hyparrhenia; species Hyparrhenia diplandra. Next base: position 26,567 of record JADLZK010004287.1, on the reverse strand, counting down.
GAAAAACTCTCTAATGGTCCACTTCTTCAAATTTAGGTTTTCTATGGTGAGACATTTGATTCCACAACCGTGAAAAACTCTAGCTCGATTCTATAGTGGATTGGAAACTTCTCTTTGTTTCGAGTTCGCGCAGAAATCAGCGCCAGCAGTCCCTAATGCCACATCCAAAAACATATATTAACGGTTGGGGAACGCAATGTAATTGATCCTGCCATCATCTAACCTATCCACCCTAACTTCTTATGTATCTTTCGTGCCGTTACCCTTCTTGTTTCGATACGTAGTTCGACATAGAGATTTTCGATGCAATTCCGAGATTTCACTCTAAACAAGTGCTACTTTGAAGCCTATGACAAGTGATTCTTAGAAAAACTCTCTAATGGTCCACTTCTTCAAATTTAGGTTTTCTTGGGTGAGGCATTTGATTCCACAACCGTGAAAAACTCTAGCTCGATTCTATAGCGGAATGGAAACTTCTCTTTGTTTCGAGTTCGCTGAAATCAGCGCCAGCATCCCTAATGCCACATCCGAAACATATATTAACGGTTGGGGAACGCAATGTAATTGATCCTACCATCATCTAACCTATCCACCCTAACTTCCTATGTTCCTTTCGTGCCGTTCCCCTTCTTGTTTCGGTACGTAGTTCGACATAGAGATTTTCAATGCAATTCCGAGAATTCACTCCAAACAAGTGCTATTTTGAAGCCAATGACAACTGATTCTTAGAAAAACTCTCTAATGGTCCACTTCTTCAAATTTAGGTTCTCTAGGGTGAGGCATTTGATTCCACAACCGTGAAAAACTCTAGCTCGATTCTATAGCGGATTGGAAACTTCTCTTTGTTTTTCGAGTTCGCGCTGAAATCAGCGCCCGGCCCCCTAATGCCACATCCAAAACATATATTAACGGTTGGGGAACGCAATGTAATTGATCCTAGCATCATCTAACCTATCCACCCTAACTTCCTATGTACCTTTCGTGTCGTTCCCCTTCTTGTTTCGGTACGTAGTTCGACATAGAGATTTTCAATGCAATTCCGAGATTTCACTCTAAACAAGTGCTACTTTGAAGCCAATGACAACTGATTCTTAGAAAAACTCTCTAATGGTCCACTTCTTCAAATTTAGGTTTTCTAGGGTGAGGCATTTGATTCCACAACCGTGAAAAAGTCTAGCTCGATTCTATAGCCGGATCGGAAAGTTCTCTTTGTTTGGAGTTCGCGCTGAAATCAGCGCCAGCAGTCCCTAATGCCACATCCAGAAACATATATTAACGGTTGGGGAACGCAATGTAATTGATCCTACCATCATCTAACCTATCCACCCTAACTTCCTATGTACCTTTCATGCCGTTCCCCTTCTTGTTTCGGTACGTAGTTCGACATAGAGATTTTCGATGCAATTATGAGATTTCACTCTAAACAAGTGCTACTTTGAGGCCTGTGACAAGTGATTCTTAGAAAAACTCTCTAATGGTCCACTTCTTCAAATTTAGGTTTTCTAGGGTGAGGCATTTAATTCCACAACCGCGAAAAACTCTAGCTCGATTCTATAGCGGATTGGAAAGTTCTCTTTGTTTGGAGTTCGCGCTGAAATTAGCGCCCGCCATCCCCCTAATGCCACATCCAGAAACATATATTAACGGTTGGGGAACGCAATGTAATTGATCCTACCATCATCTAACCTATCCACCCTAACTTCCTATGTACCATTCGTGCCATTCCCCTTCTTGTTTCGGTAGGTAGTTCGACATAGAGATTTTCGATGCAATTCCGAGATTTCACTCTAAACATGTGCTACTTTGAAGCCTATGACAACTGATTCTTAGAATAACTCTCTAATGGTCCACTTCTTCAAATTTAGGTTTTCTATGGTGAGACATTTGATTCCACAACCGCGAAAAACTCTAGCTCGATTCTATAGCGGATTGGAAACTTCTCTTTGTTTCGAGTTCGCGCTGAAATCAGCGCCAGCAGTCCCTAATGCCACATCCAAAAACATATATTAACGGTTGGGGAACGCAATGTAATTGATCCTACCATCATCTAACCTATCCACCCTAACTTCCTATGTACCGTTCGTGCCATTCCCCTTCTTGTTTCGGTACGTAGTTCGACATAGAGATTTTCGATGCAATTCCGAGATTTCACTCTAAACAAGTGCTACTTTGAAGCCTATGACAACTGATTCTTAGAAAAACTCTCTAATGGTCCACTTCTTCAAATTTAGGTTTTCTATGGTGAGACATTTGATTCCACAACCGTGAAAAACTCTAGCTCGATTCTGTAGTGGATTGGAAACTTCTCTTTGTTTCGAGTTCGCGCAGAAATCAGCGCCAGCAGTCCCTAATGCCACATCCAAAAACATATATTAACGGTTGGGGAACGCAATGTAATTGATCCTGCCATCATCTAACCTATCCACCCTAACTTCTTATGTATCTTTCGTGCTGTTACCCTTCTTGTTTCGGTACGTAGTTCGACATAGAGATTTTCGATGCAATTCCGAGATTTCACTCTAAACAAGTGCTACTTTGAAGCCTATGACAAGTGATTCTTAGAAAAACTCTCTAATGGTCCACTTCTTCAAATTTAGGTTTTCTATGGTGAGACATTTGATTCCACAACCGCGAAAAACTCTAGCTCGATTTTATAGCGGATTGGAAACTTCTCTTTGTTTTGAGTTCGCTGAAATCAGCGCCAGAATCCCTAATGCCACATCCAAAACATATATTAACGGTTGGGGAACGCAATGTAATTGATCCTACCATCATCTAACCTATCCACCCTAACTTCCTATGTACCGTTCGTGCCATTCCCCTTCTTGTTTGATGCGTAGTTCGACATAGAGATTTTCGATGCAATTCCGAGATTTCACTCTAAACAAGTGCTACTTTGAAGCCTATGACAACTGATTCTTAGAAAAACTCTCTAATGGTCCACTTCTTCAACTTTAGGTTTTCTATGGTGAGACATTTGATTCCACAACCGTGAAAACTCTAGCTCGATTCTGTAGTGGATTGGAAACTTCTCTTTGTTTCGAGTTCAAAAGCGAGAAATCAGCGCCAGCCCGATCCCTAATGCCACATCCAAAAACATATATTAACGGTTGGGGAACGCAATGTAATTGATCCCGCCATCATCTAACCTATCCACCCTAACTTCTTATGTATCTTTCGTGTTTGTTACCCTTCTTGTTTTGATGCACGTAGGTCGACATAGAGATTTTCGATGCAATTCCGAGATTTCACTCTAAACAAGTGCTACTTTGAAGCCTATGACAAGTGATTCTTAGAAAAACTCTCTAATGGTCCACTTCTTCAAGTTTAGACCTCATCGAGAAGTTTCTTTCTAATAATATCTCTAGTTAGCCATTATATCCTCCCCGGCAAGGCGCCAGAAATGCTTGTTGGTACTTCTTAACATCACTACAACCAATAGGTGGAATTAATCTCACCTAAGGCCATATGAGCCGAGGCACTCGGTGTTTCTCCATCTCATAGCTTTACCATAGGCTAGGTTGTCATCCCCAGCAGTAATGCTAGAAATGTTATATGTGCTACATGTGATTGTGCTGATTTGCAATCTTCTCTAAAACAAATAGTATATCAATTAAATTATCCGCAAGCGCCACGATAAAATAACATCACTGTCACATTTCACCGGGAGGGATCGGGTCTATCATTTATAATTCTACCACGAGAGAAATATGAGGATGGCTGATACAATTATTAGCTAGTATACTTATGGGAGATTCGGTCACTAGCACTACTTTAGCGAGGGTTAAGCCAATAATGATATGATAAGTGATAAACAAAGGCAAAGTATCACACGTAGATATAGGCATAGACTACTCACTACTCAAACTAACGTGGACTTATGTTAAGAGACGAATTCTTATATAGCATTAAATCTACTAAGTCAAACATCTACCCTAGGTCATATACCATCATATATACAGCATAACAACCATGAATCTATGCATCCTGAAGATTTATGAGGAGAACCAAGAACAAAACAAGATAATCCCCAAAACCATGCTCAACTAGTCTTATAACCGAGGGATGGACTCCAAAGGACTCAACAGGAATATCACACCCGCGATCTACCACACGTCCCCAGATTATAAGATGCATCCGCAGACGTATCATATCTAAGCACCATGCTTACATAATTATTTCTATCACCTAACCCTCTCGAGATTCGAATTAGGCGCTCTACGAATAGATACATGAACTCACAATTAATCATGACCATATCAAATATACTACTAGAATAAACTAAGAACATAGCAAACCAATACTTAATATTGAAATAGAATAAAGTCATGGATACAAGATAATACCGTAATGACTTGACGATCGAGAATCCTGGGTTGGCAACACCCGACTCTAATTGAATCGACTTGCTAATCTAAATAGAGGGACTAGAACTAGAAGAACTAGAACTAGACAAGTAGCTACCCTAATCTTTGGTGGAGGAGCTCTCTTCTACTTCGCCTTGGCTTGATAATGAATTACAATGAACTAGCTAGAGATCGCGCTCGCGCGGTAGATGTGATAGTGCCGGCAATGTATAAAGTGTTTGGATGCGGTCACATAGAAACATGGAAGTTTGGTATATGAGCATTTAGTAATAATAATAATATGGTTTTAAAAACGTAAAGCGGCAGTATATGTGTGAATATTTATGGGATAGTTTGTTGTTTACATGTAGGAATCACTGCAGTAGTCACATTTGTTGGATCATTGTAGGGCGTGGCAGGTTCATTTTATCTGCCTTGGTAGTGATTAAGGAAACATGCAATTTGGAGTTAATAAGGATTTATTGTGGGGATTACAACTTGGGAATTAATTATTGGAATTGGGTTAATGAAACTGGAATGTAAGAGCTTAGAGGATGGGGTAAAAATTTGGAGACTCATATGTAGTTGGAGTTAATATTTTTTTGGATTAAAATTTTAGAATTAATTATTTAAGTTGGATTAGTGGAAAATGGAATGTAACAGACTTTTAAAGAGTTTTTTTATTATAATTTTGGAATTAATTATTTAAGTTGGATTAATGAAAATGGAATGTAACAGTTTCTAAAGAGTTTGGGGTGTAAGTAGTTTTGTTAAGATTTTTTTTTTTAAACCAACCTGTTTTTACCGCTCGCTACGGGTATCTTGTTCACTAACGGGTATTGCCGCTTATGTTAACGGTATTTACTGTTCGCTAACGGGTATCACCGTTTATGAATAGTGGATATTTACTGTTCGTTAACGGGTTTTTTTACTGTTCATACTAACGGGTATTTACTGTTCGTTAACGGGTATTTACCGTTTATAAGCACCGTTCATAGCACTTTGTTGAACTACGGTGATATCCTTCCTCGAGATTATAAGAGTTATATAGATACAATATGAATTAGGGTTTCACCCAGGGGTCAGGGGGTCTTGTTATATAGCCCTAGGCGATGCACGACGGCCCTTGGATCAAACCGACCTTGATGGATGGACTAGATTGCTCCTCATAGGCGGTTTGGAACCGACATAGTTGGGCCGAGGCAAACAGCCTGTGAGCCCGGCGGCCGCCGCCATGCCCTTAGTGGGCCGCCGCTTCTCGCGGTGGGTCCCAGCCTCTTCTGCGTTGTCTCTGGTGTCTTCTGGAATGTTCTTGCGTGGGTTTCAAGTTGATATACGTCACGGATACGTCTTTGTGTTGTAGGGCTTCAAATCTCTGGGCTTTTCCTGTTTAATCCCTGAAAAATATATAATTCACCAAAACTCGTGGAAATTGTTAGTATAAGCCCTATATCTATGTGGATATTCATTTTATGCCCTTTTTTTCATGTTTAGTTGACATATAAAAGTATTCAATAAGAGATGTCAACAAGCTCCCCAAGCTTAACCTTTGCTAGTCCCTAGCAAAGCCAAACTTGACAATGGATCGAGTTGCTACAATGTTTTATCTCCTCACAAATTCACATGATCATTGATAAAAAAGTTCTTTTACATGATTATTGATAAAAGTTCTTCTCCAAGAAAGGGTGAAACCATTTTAACCTTCCAACTCACCTATATTACTTGAAAAGTATGGGGCTTTTTATTTGCACTAAAATCTTGGGTGATTGAAAGATAGAACAAGTTGGTCAAGCACTATGTCTCAAGTTCTTGGATTCACCTCTGCTTCGAGTTTTCAATATTTTCGAAATAAAACTGAGTTTCCATTGTATGACCCTTTCAAGTCTCTCATATGTGGTGTTTTTTTGGATCCTTCCCAAGGCAATGATGTGGTGCCTTCTCTCTTAAAATATGTGGTATTTGTGGCACATGGTAGTTTTTACCATGCCTTCTCTCATCCTATTTCTAAAGTTTCATATGTGGAGCTCATAGGAGGGAGACAGCTCATACATACTTGCAAAGCATATATTGTAAAGTCAAACAATGGATCCAAAAGAACAAGTCATACAATGTAGGTGTATGGGATATATATATGTGAGGTGGATATAGGGTGAAGATGGAATGTAATCTTCCTAATTCTACTATGCTCCTTTTGAAGAAATTGATCTCTCTTTTTTGGAAATTTTGAGAAGACATAAAAGAGAACTTGGGCTAGCTTCTCTTTCTTTTATTTTTCAGAGAGGCGGGCATCTAAGTACCCATTGTTTTCATATCGGACACTTGTCCATTATTTTAAACTCTCTTTATTCTTCTTTTTCTTTTCTTTTAGGGAGGTAGGCTCTACTCGCCCGTAGGACACTTGTCCATTTTTCATCTCCCATTCTTTCTTCTTTTTTTTTAGCATTGCCCCAAGTTTCTTTTGTCAACAATATTTGAGAGATAATGAATGAAGTCCATGGAGCATGAATGGGTTTTTCTGGAGTGATAGCAAGAGAATATTTTTGGTGTTCATTCCCAAGGTAGGAGTGAAACATTTTCATGAAGGCTAGCAAAAGGCGATTGTCTACTTCCAGATTAGGAGTAGTATTTATGTGGAATGTGGGTTTTGTATGACAAGTTCCTAAGGATCACGAGGGTTGCCAAAACTCAATGCAAGGCAAGGAGTCACTAATGGTGTTTTTCCTATCTAAAATCATGCATTTGGTCGTGGCAGGAATTTGAAGCTCTCTCGTCATGTAGGAAACTCATCATGTAAAATTTTAGAATTTTCACAATCAAATCTCAGAATTTAGTGTCTCTAGGAACAAGATAAATAGTAGCTCAGACTTTCTCATATCATATCCGTCAATAACTTAGACTAGTTTAGGTGTTTGCTCCCACAAAATTTCAAGTTCAAGGCAAATCTTCAGATTTAAACAGTTGTGTCCATAAATTGGGAGAACTCTAAACCAATGCTAGGTATTTGCAAGAAAGTCAAAACAGAGCAACTATTCATCATTTCCAAACAGATAGTTCTTTTGTCTAGCTCTTCTTATTTATTTAAAGTAAAAACAAACTTTTGTATACACTCTTTTTTTTTTATTTTCCAATTTTTTTTATTTTTTTTTAGCAAAGCATGCAAACTAAAATATAGAAAAATAGAAAATAAGTAGATAGATAAATACCAGGTGGTTGAGACTTACCCGGTTGAGTAGGGGTAGCCTTCCCCAAGCTTGATCTTGATGTGGGTGTTCTAACGGCGACGTCCGCGCCGTTTCTGTGTGGGTGTGTGCGGCAGTCCGCCGTGTGGTACCCTAGTGTCTCCCGGATGTTGGAGATGCTCTGATCAGTCCCTATTGTTCCATGCTCTCTCGCTCCTCGGATGTGGGTGGTCCGGTCTTGCTGAATTCCTTGGTACCGTGGTGTAAATCCCTTGGAGAAGTTGTGATTCGTTTTGTCCGAAACCTACAAAAGAGCTACGAGCTGGTTCGTAATCACGGGGTGTGCCTCGCGGGCGTGATGTACCGCTTGGTCGTGGAAGTATCCACTTCCATGATACGCCTCCCGACGGATGCGTGCGTCTTCTGGACAAAGTCATCCGGGCTTTCTTGTGAAACCGGGCGTAGCGGGCCCCGGAAGGTCCCGGTTGGTGCCGATCATAATATCCCATCCCGTAAGCTGGCCCTTGTGGGGTTGGATCTGCACCCATCCACACTGGTTCATGTGCAGGTTGCTTGGCGTTGTGGCATGGTTCTCGGCATGTTCACCGGTTGTGCCTGTTCATTTATCAAGAAGGATTGTGTCTCATAAAGGGCAAAATCTAGGTTAGGTAACCGATCTCCCCAATGCCGTGGTGTTTCATATAGTAAATACTTCCTACCCTTCTCATTATATGTGCTTGCTTGAAATACGGGTAGCCTATCAACGTCTGTTCTTTTTCTATAAAAGGGACAGAGGCATCATCCAAGATTCTAAGATGATTTGCAATTCTAGTGATAAGCGAGGTGCACTCTATTGTTCCTACCAACTTGGGTATGTTGAGCCAATGTTGTGCCAAGGGGATAACAGGGGGAGACTTTCCTTTGCTTAATAACAGCGATACATTAATTGCAAGTCTATCGCTCGACACTTTGTCGGTCTTTCTTTGGAAAGAAAGTGAAACACATCCATTTGTGGAAAAAAAAACGGAGGGTAGGTATGTGCATATCATCGGCTTTTGGCATCCTGGAAAGAATCTTTACCGTAAAAGTTCCTTCCAAACGTAATGTGATTAAAATCAGGCAAAGCTTGATCTAGTGAAATAACGCAAAACGGGTTCAAAAACCAAGAGCATCGTTTAAACCCCTCCAGCTAAGAGTGTGTTGCTCTTTAAAGAGTCTAAAGTGTATCCCCTCATTTGTAAGGCGCAAAGTGCAAAGAAATTCAAGGGTCAACAGCCTAGAACCTAGCTCGCACTTTCCCAAAAAATTCTGCCATCCCACGTTTTTGAAAATTGCGTCAAATTCGGAAGCCATACCTATCTCATGTATGAAATCGGGATCTAGTACCGGTGTGTGCGTGAAAGTTCGATTCTTCATGTCCTTGTACCTTGCCTTCTCTTCTCTCAAAGTATGAAGCCCGAGATCACCGCCGGTCATCGATCTTTGGTGGTGGAGTTTCTGTTCCAAAGCTCATCTCGATTGGGCTCTCGATGAGGAGCCATCCTTCTCTAAGCGCTTGGACCTTCTGGCTAAATCCAAAGAAACTCATCCCGCAAAAAACAATCACGAAACAAAGCAAAACAAAGCAAGACAAGTACTAGTAACAGGGGTTAGAAGAACAAGGGGGTTAGCACAAAGCAATCACAAAACAATAATAGAGAGGTTAGAAAGAAATCAGGGGTTAGCTGTCCAAAGTTAGTCGTCCAGGGGTTAGTCGTCCGAAAAGATAATGCTCGATGGATTTTATTTTGATAGAACTTCCCCTAGCAAAGTTTTTACTCTAGCTTGGTTACTAGGACAGCATTTCCTCTACTTCTTCTTGCTCTCTTTCTAAGAACTCTCTCTTTCCTTCTCAAGATTTTTACTACTACTCAAGAACTACTTCTTCTCTCCTCTTCTCTCTTTCTTTCTTCCCTCTACTAAGCCAAAGCTTTCTGGAATGAAGAACTATGAATCTCGAAGTGGAACTGGAAGCTCTGGAATGAGGAGGTGAAGAGAAACCGAGGGATGTGTGGGTTTTTATAGGGGGAGAGAGGGAGGCGTCGGCCGCCTTGATTGGTGGAGGCGGCCGCCTGGTGGTGGGCCCGCCTGTCCTCTCCTCCATGCTGCATGTTGCTCACTTCAAGGTGCATCGAATTAGGTGGATTTTGCGGTGGAAAAGTATGCAGGCATGGTGAATGGAGGTAGGTGGAGGTTTGAGTGGGATGTGTCTTGTCCAAATTAGGTGAAATAAGAATTTGAGTGTATGACAAGTGGGGTCCTCCACTAGATGAAATATTTTCGGTATTTTGATAAATAATGCAGAAAATAAATATAGAAATGCAAGAATAAATATTTTTTTGGGCCACCACAATAAATATTTTCATGGGTTTTAACACTCCACAAAAATTATTTATATGGGGCATTTGATTTTTCTGAAGTGTAAAGAAATTAAGGATAATTACCGACATACCTTCGGCGAGGTTTCGTAGTTTAAAGTCCACGAACTAGACTCTCCAATTCTTTCAATTATCAGGTGCATTCTCCGTATTCGGAGATGGTGATGACAAATCTTCTTTTTCAATCATGTCTACTGAAGAGCGAGGCTCGGGTCTTGGCTTGAAAGCAAATTTCTCTTCCTTTTCCATTTAGGTTGAATGTGATTTCCCAGTTGTGACATCAATGTGTGCATTAGCTGTGCTCAGAAAAGGTCTTCCGAGAATGATCGAAACTCGTGAATCTGGTTGCATATCCAGGACTACAAAGTCCACAGGTACGAAGAATCCTCTAATTTTGACTGGTATGTTCTCGGCAATTCCCGATGGATATCTGATGGACTGATCTGCTAGTTGTAGAGAAATTGAGGTTGGAACTAGATCTGTGTGCCGGAGTTTGTCAAAGACGGATTTTGGCATCACACTGACACTTGCTCCGAGATCACAAAGTGCATTGTCAAAATATTGGTCTCCGATAGAGCAATCAATGGTGGGGCATCCTGGATCTTTCTTCTTATTTGGTAGCTCATTGAGGATAGCCTCACTGCATTCTTCCGTTAGCTTGATCACCTCCATAGTGGGTAATGGTCTCTTCTTGTTCAAAATATCTCTAAGATACCTTGCATAGGTAGGGACATGTATAGCATCGAGTAGAGGGATATTGATGTATAGCTTTTGAATCACCTCTACAAATTTTCCAAACTGATCATCCACTTGGGGTTTACGTTGTCTTCTGGGATATGGTATGAAGGTTGTGTCATGAAAGTCTTTCATCATGTGTGGGTCCAGAGACAAAATCTCTACTTCATCCTCCTTTTCTTCTTCTGTTGGTACTAGGGGTACCCTTGGCGTTGCTGGTGCTGCTATTACTGGCTTCTCTATTGTTCTTCCTGGGTACGGTGGATCACGTGTGGACTTACCACGTCTAGTCGTGACATTGTGTACCTGCTCATGGTTAGTGGTAGCAGCAAACAATTTTGCTATTTGTGATTCTATCCTTTTATTGTAAGCATATTGTTCTTTTAAAGCAACTGAGAAATTATCCATCTTAAGATTTATATCTTCTAAAACTTTATCATTAGCAACAAGCTTCTTAGAAAAGTCATCATTAATTCTAGCTTGCTCATTAATTAACTCTCTTAAAGATGGTTGTTTGGGAATATTACCTTGGTACTTACCTTGGTTGTTGGATCGAGGTTGTGAATTCCATCCTTGTTTTGATTGTGTTGTACTGGAATTGTGAACGGCGAGACTTGAGTCTGATGCTGAATCAATATAATCTTGTAAAGCCTGACGATCCTTCTTGTAATTGGCTCTTTCTTCAAGCCAATTCAATAACACATCCATCTTGGTTGACACCGCATTTACCTCTTCTCGGTATTTCTTCAATTTGATGGGAGTGTTGAGTGCTTTCTTGGGACCAGCCTTGATTTTCTCGATATCTTTTCCATAAGTGCTGCAGCTTTCCCAAGAGTGAGTGACAAAAATGATCCTCCAAAGAATGCATCCAAATGCTCTTGAGCTTTTCTTGATAATCCATGAAAAAATCCTTGTAGGGAGTAACCAATCTTCCATTCCGTGATGGGACAATCTGATATGTATTCTTCTAAACGTTCCCATGCTTCGAATTGATTCTCCCTTCTCGCTGAAAATTTGTGATTTTTCCTCGTAAGGCATTGGTTTTGCCTATAGGGAAGAATTTTGATAGGAAGGCCTTTGAACATTCATCCCATGTCTTGATTTCTTCTTTATTAGCATAGAACCATAACTTCGCTTTCCCTCGTCAATGAGAATGGGAATAAGCGAGTAATATGATATCTCTCGAAACATTCTTGATTGTGAAGGTGTTGGCGATCTCCGTAAAATTCTGAAGATGAGAGCGTGCATTTTCGTGTTTCCTTCCACTTTGAATTGAGTAGCTTGAACCATGTTGATGAAGCTGGGCTTGAGCTCAAATTCAAGGTTGTTAGTTTGAAGTATCGGTCCAGATTTAATGTTCTCATTGCTTGGAGCAGAGAACTCTCGTAAAGTCCTTTCACCCATAGCTTCAAAAGTTGATTGTATGCTTCCTCTTGACTGACTTTATTCCCGATGTGAACGAAGTGAAGTGAATCTCAATCAATCCTTTATGATAAACCCTGTATAAAATATAAACAAAGAAAAACAAGGGTAATCCTGCTAAAGTAAAGTGCCTAGTTTAGACCTCATCATAAGTTTCTTTCTAATAATATCTCTAGTTAGCCATTATATCCTCCCCCGCAACGGCGCCGAAATGCTTGTTGGTACTTCTTAACATCACTACAACCAATAGGTGGAATTAATCTCATCTAAGGCCATATGAGCCGAGGCACTCGGTGTTTCTCCATCTCATAGCTTTACCATAGGCTAGGTTGTCATCCCCAGCGGTAATGCTAGAAATGTTATATGTGCTACATGTGATTGTGCTGATTTGCAATCTTCTCTAAACAAATAGTATATCAATTAAATTATCCGCAAGCGCCACGCATAAAATAACATCTTGTCACATTTCACCGGGAGGGATCCAGGTCTATCATTTATAATTCTACCACGAGAGAGGAATATGAGGATGGGCGATACAATTATTAGCTAGTATACTTATGGGAGATTCGGTCACTAGCACTACTTTAGCGGGGGTTAAGCCAATAATGATATGATAAGTGATAAACAAAGGCAAAGTATCACACGAGATATAGGCATAGACTACTCACTACTCAAACTAACGTGGACTTACGTTAAGAGACGGAATTCTTATATAGCATTAAATCTACTAAGTCAAACATCTACCCTAGGTCATATACCATCATATACAGACATAACAACCATGAATCTATGCATCCTCGAAGATTTATGAGGAGAACCAAGAACAAAACAAGATAATCCCCAAAACCATGCTCAACTAGTCTTATAACCGAGGGATGGACTCCAAAGGACTCAACAGAATATCACACCCGCGATCTACCACACGTCCTGGATTATAAGATGCATCCGCATTATTTATCATATCTAAGCACCATGCTTACATAATTATTTCTATCACCTAACCCTCTCGAGATTAGAATTAGGCGCTCTACGAATAGATACATGAACTCACAATTAATCATGACCATATCAAATATACTACTAGAATAAACTAAGAACATAGCAAACCAATACTTAATATTGAAATAGAATAAAGTCATGGATACAAGATAATACCGTAATGACTTGACGATCGAGAATCCTGGGTTGGCAACACCCAGCTCTAATTGAATCGACTTGCTAATCTAAATAGAGGAACTAGAACTAGAAGAACAAGAACTAGACAAGTAGCTACCCTAATCTTTGGTGGAGGAGCTCTCTTCTACTACGCCTGGCTTGAATGAATTACAATGAATACAATATGAATTAGGGTTTCACCCGTGGGTCGGGGGTCTTGTTATATAGCCCTAGGCGATGCACGACGGCCCTTGGATCAAACCGACCTTGATGGATGGACTAGATTGCTCCTCATAGGCGGTTTGGAACCGACATAGTTGGGCAAGGCTCTCGACAGGTGGGCCAGCGGCGGCGCCGCCATGCCCTTAGTGGGCCGCTGGTTTTGCCGTGTGGGTCCCAACCTCTTCTCGTTGTCTCTGGTGTCTTACGGAATGTTCTTGCGTGGGTTTCAAGTTGATATACGTCATTTCACTCTAACAAGTGCTACTTTGAGCCCTATGAAAAGTGATTCTTAGAAAAACTCTCTGATCGTCTACTTGTTCTAATTTAGGTTTTCTAGGGTGTGGCATTTGATTCCACAACCGCGAAAAAGTCTACCTCGATTTTATAGCCGGATTGGAAACTTCTCTTTGTTTCGAGTTCGCGCTGAAATCAGCGCCCGGCCGATCCCTAATGCCACATCCCGAAACATATATTAACGGTTGGGGAACGCAATGTAATTGATCCTACCATCATCTAACCTATCCACCCTAACTTCCTATGTACCGTTCGTGCCGTTCCCCTTCTTGTTTCGGTACGTAGGTCGAGACAGAGATTTTCGATGCAATTCCAAGATTTCACTCTAACAAGTGCTACTTTGAGCCCTATGAAAAGTGATTCTTAGAAAAACTCTCTGATCGTCTACTTGTTCTAATTTAGGTTTTCTAGGGTGTGGCATTTGATTCCACAACCGCGAAAAAGTCTACCTCGATTTTATAGCCGGATTGGAAACTTCTCTTTGTTTCGAGTTCGCGCTGAAATCAGCGCCAGCAGTCCCTAATGCCACATCCCGAAACATATATTAACGGTTGGGGAACGCAATGTAATTGATCCTACCATCATCTAACCTATCCACCCTAACTTCCTATGTACCGTTCGTGCCGTTCCCCTTCTTGTTTTTGCGATGCGTAGGTCGAGACAGAGATTTTCGATGCAATTCCAAGATTTCACTCTAAACAAGTGCTACTTTGAGCCCTATGAAAGTGATTCTTAGAAAAACTCTCTGATCGTCTACTTGTTCTAATTTAGGTTTTCTAGGGTGAGGCATTTGATTCCACTAACCGCGAAAAAAAGTCTACCTCGATTTTATAGCGGGATTGGAAACTTCTCTTTGTTTTCGAGTTCGCGCTGAAATCAGCGCCGGCCGATCCCTAATGCCACATCCCGAAACATATATTAACGGTTGGGGAACGCAATGTAATTGATCCTACCATCATCTAACCTATCCACCCTAACTTCCTATGTACCGTTCGTGCGTTTCCCCTTCTTGTTTTGATGCGTAGGTCGAGACAGATTTTTCGATGCAATTCCAAGATTTCACTCTAAACAAGTGCTACTTTGAGCCCTATGAAAAGTGATTCTTAGAAAAACTCTCGATCGTCTACTTGTTCTAATTTAGGTTTTTCTAGGGTGTGGCATTTGATTCCACAACCGCGAAAAAAAGTCTACCTCGATTTTATAGCGGATTGGAAACTTCTCTTTGTTTTGAGTTCGCGCTGAAATCAGCGCCCGGCCGATCCCCTAATGCCACATCCCGAAACATATATTAATGGTTGGGGAACGCAATGTAATTGATCCTACCATCATCTAACCTATCCACCCTAACTTCCTATGTACCGTTAGTGTGTTCCCCCTTCTTGTTTTGATGCGTAGGTCGAGACAGATTTTCGATGCAATTCCAAGATTTCACTCTAAACAAGTGCTACTTTGAGCCCTATGAAAAGTGATTCTTAGAAAAACTCTCTCGATCGTCTACTTGTTCTAATTTAGGTTTTCTAGGGTGTGGCATTTGATTCCACAACCGCGAAAAAGTCTACCTCGATTTTATAGCGGATTGGAAACTTCTCTTTGTTTTTGAGTTCGCGCTGAAATCAGCGCCAGGCCGATCCCTAATGCCACATCCCGAAACATATATTAATGGTTGGGGAACGCAATGTAATTGATCCTACCATCATCTAACCTATCCACCCTAACTTCCTATGTACCGTTCGTGCCGTTCCCCTTCTTGTTTTTGATGCGTAGGTCGAGAGACGAAGATTTTTTTCGATGCAATTCCAAGATTTCACTCTAACAAGTGCTACTTTGAGCCCTATGAAAAGTGATTCTTAGAAAAACTCTCTGATCGTCTACTTGTTCTAATTTAGGTTTTCTAGGGTGTGGCATTTGATTCCACAACCGCGAAAAAAAGTCTACCTCGATTTTATAGCGGATTGGAAACTTCTCTTTGTTTTTTGAGTTCGCGCTGAAAATCAGCGCCCGGCCGATCCCTAATGCCACATCCCGAAACATATATTAACGGTTGGGGAACGCAATGTAATTGATCCTACCATCATCTAACCTATCCACCCTAACTTCCTATGTACCGTTTCGTGCGTTCCCCTTCTTGTTTCGTGCGTTCTTGTTTTTTCGATGCAATTCCAAGATTTCACTCTAAACAAGTGCTACTTTGAGCCCTATGCAATTTCTTAAGATTTCACTCTAAACAAGTGCTACTTTGAGCCCTATGAAAAGTGATTCTTTTAGAAAACTTCTCTCTTGTCTTGTTTCGAGTTTCGCTGAAATCGTCTACTTGTTCTAATTTAGGTTTTCTAGGGTGGGGCATTTGATTCCCATCATCTAACCTATCCAAAAAACTCTACCTCGATTTTGTTTATAGCGGATTGGAAACTTCTTCTTTTCCAAGATTTCACTCTAACAAGTGCTACTTTGAGCCCTATGAAAAGTGATTCTTAGAAAAACTCTCGATCGTCTACTTGTTCTAATTTAGGTTTTCTAGGGTCCCATTTGATTCCACATCCCGAAAATATATTTTATAACGGTTGGGGAACGCTCTTTGTAATTGATCCTACCATCATCTAACCTATCCACCCCCGAAACTTCCTTGGGGATGTAATTGATCCTACCATCATCTAACCTATCCCCTTCTTGTTTTTTTCGTGCGTAGGTTGTTTTTGCGTAGGTCGAGACAGAGATTTTTTCGATGCAATTCCAAGATTTCACTCTAAACAAGTGCTACTTTGAGCCCTATGAAAAGTGATTCTTAGAAAAACTCTCGATCGTCTACTTGTTCTAATTTAGGTTTTCTAGGGTGTGGCATTTGATTCCACAACCGCGAAAAAGTCTACCTCGATTTTATAGCGGATTGGAAACTTCTCTTTGTTTTTTTCGAGTTCGCGCTGAAATCGGCGCCCGGCGATCCCTAATGCCACATCCCGAAACATATATTAACGGTTGGGGAACGCAATGTAATTGATCCTACCATCATCTAACCTATCCACCCTAACTTCCTATGTACCGTTAGATGCGTTCCCCTTCTTGTTTTTCTTGTTTTTTCGATGATGCGTAGGTCGAGACAATTTTCGATGCAATTCCAAGATTTCACTCTAAACAAGTGCTACTTTGAGCCCTATGAAAAGTGATTCTTAGAAAAACTCTCTGATCGTCTACTTGTTCTAATTTAGGTTTTTCTAGGGTGTGGCATTTGATTCCACAACCGCGAAAAAAGTCTACCTCGATTTTATAGCGGATTGGAAACTTCTCTTTGTTTTTTAGTTCGCGCTGAAATCAGCGCCCGGCCGATCCCTAATGCCACATCCCGAAACATATATTAACGGTAACGGGGGAAAAAACTTGGGAACGCAATGTAATTGATCCTACCATCATCTAACCTATCCACCCTAACTTCCTATGTACCGTCGTTCCCCTTCTTGTTTTTAATGATGCGTAGGTCGAGACGAGATTTTCGATGCAATTCCAAGATTTCACTCTAACAAGTGCTACTTTGAGCCCTATGAAAAGTGATTCTTAGAAAAACTCTCGATCGTCTACTTGTTCTAATTTAGGTTTTCTAGGGTGTGGCATTTGATTCCACAACCGCGAAAAAGTCTACCTCGATTTTATAGCGGATTGGAAACTTCTCTTTGTTTTTGAGTTCGCGCTGAAATCAGCGCCAGGCCGATCCCTAATGCCACATCCCGAAACATATATTAACGGTTGGGGAACGCAATGTAATTGATCCTACCATCATCTAACCTATCCACCCTAACTTCCTATGTACCGTTCGTGCGTTCCCCTTCTTGTTTTGATGATGCGTAGGTCGAGACAGAGATTTTCGATGCAATTCCAAGATTTCACTCTAAACAAGTGCTACTTTGAGCCCTATGAAAAGTGATTCTTAGAAAAACTCTCTCGATCGTCTACTTGTTCTAATTTAGGTTTTCTAGGGTGTGGCATTTGATTCCACAACCGCGAAAAAAGTCTACCTCGATTTTATAGCCGGATTGGAAACTTCTCTTTGTTTCGAGTTCGCGAAATCAATCGCGCCGGCCGATCCCTAATGCCACATCCCGAAACATATATATTAACGGTTGGGGAACGCAATGTAATTGATCCTACCATCATCTAACCAATCCACCCTAACTTCCTATGTACCGTTAGTGCCGTTCCCCTTCTTGTTTCG
The DNA here is from genome assembly GCA_015847255.1 of Hyparrhenia diplandra. Taxonomy (NCBI): domain Eukaryota; kingdom Viridiplantae; phylum Streptophyta; class Magnoliopsida; order Poales; family Poaceae; genus Hyparrhenia; species Hyparrhenia diplandra. Next base: position 8,596 of record JADLZK010004287.1, on the reverse strand, counting down.
GTACGTAGGTCGAGACAGAGATTTTCGATGCACTTCCAAGATTTCACTCTAACAAGTGCTACTTTGAGCCCTATGAAAAGTGATTCTTAGAAAAACTCTCGATCGTCTACTTGTTCTAATTTAGGTTTTCTAGGGTGTGGCATTTGATTCCACAACCGCGAAAAAGTCTACCTCGATTTTATAGCGGATTGGAAACTTCTCTTTGTTTTTTTTCGCGCTGAAATCAGCGCCAGGCCGATCCCTAATGCCACATCCCGAAACATATATTAACGGTTGGGGAACGCAATGTAATTGATCCTACCATCATCTAACCTATCCACCCTAACTTCCTATGTACCGTTCGTGCCGTTCCCCTTCTTGTTTTGATGCGTAGGTCGAGACAAGATTTTCGATGCAATTCCAAGATTTCACTCTAAACAAGTGCTACTTTGAGCCCTATGAAAAGTGATTCTTAGAAAAACTCTCTGATCGTCTACTTGTTCTAATTTAGGTTTTCTAGGGTGTGGCATTTGATTCCACAACCGCGAAAAAAAGTCTACCTCGATTTTATAGCGGGATTGGAAACTTCTCTTTGTTTTTTGTTCGCGCTGAAATCAATCGCCCGGCGATCCCCTAATGCCACATCCCGAAACATATATTAACGGTTGGGGAACGCAATGTAATTGATCCTACCATCATCTAACCTATCCACCCTAACTTCCTATGTACCGTTCGTGCCGTTCCCCTTCTTGTTTTTTTACATGCGTAGGTCGAGACAGAGATTTTCGATGCAATTCCAAGATTTCACTCTAAACAAGTGCTACTTTGAGCCCTATGAAAAGTGATTCTTAGAAAAACTCTCTGATCGTCTACTTGTTCTAATTTAGGTTTTCTAGGGTGTGGCATTTGATTCCACAACCGCGAAAAAAAGTCTACCTCGATTTTATAGCGGATTGGAAACTTCTCTTTGTTTTTTGAGTTCGCGCTGAAATCAGCGCCCGCCCGATCCCTAATGCCACATCCCGAAACATATATTAACGGTTGGGGAACGCAATGTAATTGATCCTACCATCATCTAACCTATCCACCCTAACTTCCTATGTACCGTTTAGTGCCGTTCCCCTTCTTGTTTTGATGCGTAGGTCGAGACAGAGATTTTCGATGCAATTCCAAGATTTCACTCTAAACAAGTGCTACTTTGAGCCCTATGAAAAGTGATTCTTAGAAAAACTCTCTGATCGTCTACTTGTTCTAATTTAGGTTTTTCTAGGGTGAGGCATTTGATTCCACTACCGCGAAAAAAGTCTACCTCGATTTTATAGCGGGATTGGAAACTTCTCTTTGTTTTTCGAGTTCGCGCTGAAATCAGCGCCCGGCGATCCCTAATGCCACATCCCGAAACATATATTAACGGTTGGGGAACGCAATGTAATTGATCCTACCATCATCTAACCTATCCACCCTAACTTCCTATGTACCGTTCGTGCCGTTCCCCTTCTTGTTTCGTGCGTAGGTCGAGACAGAGATTTTTCGATGCAATTCCAAGATTTCACTCTAAACAAGTGCTACTTTGAGCCCTATGAAAAGTGATTCTTAGAAAAACTCTCTCGATCGTCTACTTGTTCTAATTTAGGTTTTCTAGGGTGAGGCATTTGATTCCACAACCGCGAAAAAGTCTACCTCGATTTTATAGCCGGATTGGAAACTTCTCTTTGTTTTTTGAGTTCGCGCTGAAATCAGCGCCGGCCGATCCCCTAATGCCACATCCCGAAACATATATTAACGGTTGGGGAACGCAATGTAATTGATCCTACCATCATCTAACCTATCCACCCTAACTTCCTATGTACCGTTCGTGCCGTTCCCCTTCTTGTTTTGATGCGTAGGTCGAGACAAGATTTTCGATGCAATTCCAAGATTTCACTCTAAACAAGTGCTACTTTGAGCCCTATGAAAAGTGATTCTTAGAAAAACTCTCTCGATCGTCTACTTGTTCTAATTTAGGTTTTTCTAGGGTGTGGCATTTGATTCCACAACCGCGAAAAAGTCTACCTCGATTTTATAGCGGGATTGGAAACTTCTCTTTGTTTTTGAGTTCGCGCTGAAATCAGCGCCCGGCCCCCTAATGCCACATCCCGAAACATATATTAACGGTTGGGAACGCAATGTAATTGATCCTACCATCATCTAACCTATCCACCCTAACTTCCTATGTACCGTTCGTGCGTTCCCCTTCTTGTTTTTTCATGCGTAGGTCGAGACAGAGATTTTCGATGCAATTCCAAGATTTCACTCTAAACAAGTGCTACTTTGAGCCCTATGAAAAGTGATTCTTAGAAAAACTCTCTCGATCGTCTACTTGTTCTAATTTAGGTTTTCTAGGGTGTGGCATTTGATTCCACAACCGCGAAAAAAAAAGTCTACCTCGATTTTATAGCGGGATTGGAAACTTCTCTTTGTTTTGAGTTCAAGCGCGAAATCAGCGCCCGGCCGATCCCTAATGCCACATCCCGAAACATATATTAACGGTTGGGGAACGCAATGTAATTGATCCTACCATCATCTAACCTATCCACCCTAACTTCCTATGTACCGTTCGTGCGTTCCCCTTCTTGTTTTGATGCGTAGGTCGAGACAGAGATTTTTCGATGCAATTCCAAGATTTCACTCTAAACAAGTGCTACTTTGAGCCCTATGAAAAGTGATTCTTAGAAAAACTCTCTCGATCGTCTACTTGTTCTAATTTAGGTTTTCTAGGGTGAGGCATTTGATTCCACAACCGCGAAAAAGTCTACCTCGATTTTATAGCGGATTGGAAACTTCTCTTTGTTTTGAGTTCGCGCTGAAATCGGCGCCCGCCGATCCCCTAATGCCACATCCCGAAACATATATTAACGGTTGGGGAACGCAATGTAATTGATCCTACCATCATCTAACCTATCCACCCTAACTTCCTATGTACCGTTCGTGTGCGTCCCCTTCTTGTTTTGATGCGTAGGTCGAGACAGAGATTTTCGATGCAATTCCAAGATTTCACTCTAAACAAGTGCTACTTTGAGCCCTATGAAAAGTGATTCTTAGAAAAACTCTCTCGATCGTCTACTTGTTCTAATTTAGGTTTTCTAGGGTGTGGCATTTGATTCCACAACCGCGAAAAAGTCTACCTCGATTTTATAGCCGGATTGGAAACTTCTCTTTGTTTCGAGTTCGCGCTGAAATCAGCGCCAGCAGTCCCTAATGCCACATCCCGAAACATATATTAAGGGTTGGGGAACGCAATGTAATTGATCCTACCATCATCTAACCTATCCACCCTAACTTCCTATGTACCGTTAGTGCCGTTCCCCTTCTTGTTTTGATGCGTAGGTCGAGACAGATTTTTCGATGCAATTCCAAGATTTCACTCTAACAAGTGCTACTTTGAGCCCTATGAAAAGTGATTCTTAGAAAAACTCTCTGATCGTCTACTTGTTCTAATTTAGGTTTTTCTAGGGTGTGGCATTTGATTCCACTAACCGCGAAAAAGTCTACCTCGATTTTATAGCGGATTGGAAACTTCTCTTTTTTTTTGAGTTCGCGCTGAAATCAGCGCCCGGCGATCCCCTAATGCCACATCCCGAAACATATATTAACGGTTGGGGAACGCAATGTAATTGATCCTACCATCATCTAACCTATCCACCCTAACTTCCTATGTACCGTTAGTGCGTTTCCCCCTTGTTTTGATGCGTAGGTCGAGACAGAGATTTTTTCGATGCAATTCCAAGATTTCACTCTAACAAGTGCTACTTTGAGCCCTATGAAAAGTGATTCTTAGAAAAACTCTCTGATCGTCTACTTGTTCTAATTTAGGTTTTCTAGGGTGTGGCATTTGATTCCACAACCGCGAAAAAGTCTACCTCGATTTTATAGCCGGATTGGAAACTTCTCTTTGTTTTGAGTTCGCGCTGAAATCAGCGCCCGGCCGATCCCTAATGCCACATCCCGAAACATATATTAACGGTTGGGGAACGCAATGTAATTGATCCTACCATCATCTAACCTATCCACCCTAACTTCCTATGTACCGTTCGTGCCGTTCCCCTTCTTGTTTTGGTACGTAGGTCGAGACAGAGATTTTCGATGCAATTCCAAGATTTCACTCTAAACAAGTGCTACTTTGAGCCCTATGAAAAGTGATTCTTAGAAAAACTCTCTCTGAGTCTACTTGTTCTAATTTAGGTTTTTCTAGGGTGAGGCATTTGATTCCACTACCGCGAAAAAGTCTACCTCGATTTTATAGCGGGATTGGAAACTTCTCTTTGTTTTTTCGAGTTCGCGCTGAAATCAGCGCCCGGCCGATCCCTAATGCCACATCCCGAAACATATATTAATGGTTGGGGAACGCAATGTAATTGATCCTACCATCATCTAACCTATCCACCCTAACTTCCTATGTACCGTTAGTGCCGTTCCCCTTCTTGTTTTAAGATGCGTAGGTCGAGACAGAGATTTTCGATGCAATTCCAAGATTTCACTCTAAACAAGTGCTACTTTGAGCCCTATGAAAAGTGATTCTTAGAAAAACTCTCTGATCGTCTACTTGTTCTAATTTAGGTTTTCTAGGGTGAGGCATTTGATTCCACTACCGCGAAAAAGTCTACCTCGATTTTATAGCCGGATTGGAAACTTCTCTTTGTTTGAGGTCGCGCTGAAATCAGCGCCCGCCGGTCCCTAATGCCACATCCCGAAACATATATTAACGGTTGGGGAACGCAATGTAATTGATCCTACCATCATCTAACCTATCCACCCTAACTTCCTATGTACCGTTCGTGCCGTTCCCCTTCTTGTTTCTGTACGTAGGTCGAGACAGAGATTTTCGATGCAATTCCAAGATTTCACTCTAACAAGTGCTACTTTGAGCCCTATGAAAAGTGATTCTTAGAAAAACTCTCTGATCGTCTACTTGTTCTAATTTAGGTTTTCTAGGGTGTGGCATTTGATTCCACAACCGCGAAAAAGTCTACCTCGATTTTATAGCCGGATTGGAAACTTCTCTTTGTTCCGTGTTCGCGCTGAAATCAGCGCCCGGCCGATCCCCTAATGCCACATCCCGAAACATATATTAACGGTTGGGGAACGCAATGTAATTGATCCTACCATCATCTAACCTATCCACCCTAACTTCCTATGTACCGTTCGTGTGCGTTCCCCTTCTTGTTTTGATGCGTAGGTCGAGACAATTTTCGATGCAATTCCAAGATTTCACTCTAAACAAGTGCTACTTTGAGCCCTATGAAAAGTGATTCTTAGAAAAACTCTCTCGATCGTCTACTTGTTCTAATTTAGGTTTTTCTAGGGTGAGGCATTTGATTCCACAACCGCGAAAAAAAGTCTACCTCGATTTTATAGCGGGATTGGAAACTTCTCTTTGTTTCGAGTTTCGCGCTGAAATCAGCGCCCGGCCGATCCCTAATGCCACATCCCGAAACATATATTAACGGTTGGGGAACGCAATGTAATTGATCCTACCATCATCTAACCTATCCACCCTAACTTCCTATGTACCGTTCGTGCGTTTCCCCTTCTTGTTTTGATGCGTAGGTCGAGACAGAGATTTTCGATGCAATTCCAAGATTTCACTCTAACAAGTGCTACTTTGAGCCCTATGAAAAGTGATTCTTAGAAAAACTCTCTCGATCGTCTACTTGTTCTAATTTAGGTTTTTCTAGGGTGTGGCATTTGATTCCACAACCGCGAAAAAGTCTACCTCGATTTTATAGCGGATTGGAAACTTCTCTTTGTTTTTTGAGAGTTCGCGCTGAAATCAGCGCCCGGCCGATCCCCCTAATGCCACATCCCGAAACATATATTAACGGTTGGGGAACGCGCAATGTAATTGATCCTACCATCATCTAACCTATCCACCCTAACTTCCTATGTACCGTTCGTGCGTTCCCCTTCTTGTTTTAGATGCGTAGGTCGAGACAATTTTTTCGATGCAATTCCAAGATTTCACTCTAACAAGTGCTACTTTGAGCCCTATGAAAAGTGATTCTTAGAAAAACTCTCTCGATCGTCTACTTGTTCTAATTTAGGTTTTCTAGGGTGTGGCATTTGATTCCACAACCGCGAAAAAAGTCTACCTCGATTTTATAGCGGATTGGAAACTTCTCTTTGTTTTTTGAGTCGCGCTGAAATCAGCGCCCGGCGATCCCTAATGCCACATCCCGAAACATATATTAACGGTTGGGGAACGCAATGTAATTGATCCTACCATCATCTAACCTATCCACCCTAACTTCCTATGTACCGTTTCGTGCGTTCCCCTTCTTGTTTTTTGATGCGTAGGTCGAGACAGAAGATTTTCGATGCAATTCCAAGATTTCACTCTAAACAAGTGCTACTTTGAGGCCCTATGACAAGTGATTCTTAGAAAAACTCTCGATCGTCTACTTGTTCTAATTTAGGTTTTTCTAGGGTGAGGCATTTGATTCCACTACCGCGAAAAAGTCTACCTCGATTTTATAGCGGGATTGGAAACTTCTCTTTGTTTGTTTCGAGTTCGCGCTGAAATCAGCGCCCGGCCGATCCCTAATGCCACATCCCGAAACATATATTAACGGTTGGGGAACGCAATGTAATTGATCCTACCATCATCTAACCTATCCACCCTAACTTCCTATGTACCGTTAGGTGCCGTTCCCCTTCTTGTTTCGGTACGTAGGTCGAGACAGAGATTTTCGATGCAATTCCAAGATTTCACTCTAACAAGTGCTACTTTGAGCCCTATGAAAAGTGATTCTTAGAAAAACTCTCTGATCGTCTACTTGTTCTAATTTAGGTTTTCTAGGGTGTGGCATTTGATTCCACAACCGCGAAAAAGTCTACCTCGATTTTATAGCCGGATTGGAAACTTCTCTTTGTTTCGAGTTCGCGCTGAAATCAGCGCCAGCAGTCCCTAATGCCACATCCCGAAACATATATTAACGGTTGGGGAACGCAATGTAATTGATCCTACCATCATCTAACCTATCCACCCTAACTTCCTATGTACCGTTCGTGCCGTTCCCCTTCTTGTTTTTCGCATGCGTAGGTCGAGACAGAGATTTTCGATGCAATTCCAAGATTTCACTCTAACAAGTGCTACTTTGAGCCCTATGAAAAGTGATTCTTAGAAAAACTCTCTGATCGTCTACTTGTTCTAATTTAGGTTTTCTAGGGTGTGGCATTTGATTCCACAACCGCGAAAAAGTCTACCTCGATTTTATAGCGGATTGGAAACTTCTCTTTGTTTTGAGTTCGCGCTGAAATCAGCGCCCGGCCGATCCCTAATGCCACATCCCGAAACATATATTAACGGTTGGGGAACGCAATGTAATTGATCCTACCATCATCTAACCTATCCACCCTAACTTCCTATGTACCGTTCGTGCCGTTCCCCTTCTTGTTTTGATGCGTAGGTCGAGACACAGAGATTTTCGATGCAATTCCAAGATTTCACTCTAACAAGTGCTACTTTGAGCCCTATGAAAAGTGATTCTTAGAAAAACTCTCGATCGTCTACTTGTTCTAATTTAGGTTTTCTAGGGTGTGGCATTTGATTCCACAACCGCGAAAAAAGTCTACCTCGATTTTATAGCCGGATTGGAAACTTCTCTTTGTTTCGAGTTCGCTGAAATCAGCGCCCGCCGATCCCTAATGCCACATCCCGAAACATATATTAACGGTTGGGGAACGCAATGTAATTGATCCTACCATCATCTAACCTATCCACCCTAACTTCCTATGTACCGTTTCGTGCCGTTCCCCTTCTTGTTTTGATGCGTAGGTCGAGACAGATTTTTTCGATGCAATTCCAAGATTTCACTCTAAACAAGTGCTACTTTGAGCCCTATGAAAGTGATTCTTAGAAAAACTCTCTGATCGTCTACTTGTTCTAATTTAGGTTTTTCTAGGGTGTGGCATTTGATTCCACTAACCGCGAAAAAAGTCTACCTCGATTTTATAGCCGGATTGGAAACTTCTCTTTGTTTTTGAGTTCGCTGAAATCAAATCCGGCCGATCCCTAATGCCACATCCCGAAACATATATTAACGGTTGGGGAACGCAATGTAATTGATCCTACCATCATCTAACCTATCCACCCTAACTTCCTATGTACCGTTCGTGCGTTCCCTTTCTTGTTTTGTGCGTAGGTCGAGACAGAGATTTTCGATGCAATTCCAAGATTTCACTCTAAACAAGTGCTACTTTGAGCCCTATGAAAAGTGATTCTTAGAAAAACTCTCTGATCGTCTACTTGTTCTAATTTAGGTTTTCTAGGGTGTGGCATTTGATTCCACAACCGCGAAAAAGTCTACCTCGATTTTATAGCCGGATTGGAAACTTCTCTTTGTTTTTTGAGTTCGCGCGCTGAAATCAGCGCCAGCCCCCTAATGCCACATCCCGAAACATATATTAACGGTTGGGGAACGCAATGTAATTGATCCTACCATCATCTAACCTATCCACCCTAACTTCCTATGTACCGTTCGTGCGTTTCCCCTTCTTGTTTCGATGCGTAGGTCGAGACAGAAGATTTTCGATGCAATTCCAAGATTTCACTCTAACAAGTGCTACTTTGAGCCCTATG